>JAFHAW010000162.1:0-19412 GCA_019022515.1 Quercus aquifolioides | reverse complement strand
GATGTAAGACATGTGACATTTAAAAATCAAATAAATCACACATGTCGCACAATAACAATAGTAGCTACATAGTACTTCTATATTTTACTTTTTATATTTTTGTTTCCTTTTTTACTTAGATAGTACCTCAATGATTTTTCTTCTTCTTCTTTTTTTTTTTTTTTTTTTTTTATAGGAGTACCTCTATGATAATAAATAAAACGTAGGTATAAAAAAAATGCCTAAAATTTTTGCTAATCTTAGCATAAATTTAGTAAGTTTGATAGACATTTGTGTTATACATTTCTTTCTTTTCTTTTTTCTTTTTTTTAGAAGAGAGTTATACATTTCTTGATTTATAAAATGCTTCATTTTCATCTTGAACTATGTTTTGTAATTTTTTCTTATACTATAACACTAGTATGTAAAAAAAGGGAGGTAAGTATTCATCAAGGTTCTAATTCCCCCTTTCCCCATAATCCAAAGTATTCTTCAAAGTTCAAAATCCAAATAATCATTCTAAGGGTAATTAGAACATAGAATATATATGTAAAATTATTCAACACACCTAGTGTATTACACCCTTCTCTCTCATAAAAATGAATCTTATATGTGAGTATCGCACATGGGACTCACATTTATCTAAGAGGAGGGTGTAGTATATCAAATATACAAAATAATTTCTCAAAACATAGGAAATCTTATTCAACAATGAAAAGCCATATCTTCTTCTTTCTCTTTTCTTTTTTAATTTTTTCATTAGCATTTATCCCGAAGAATATCTATATATTTATATAAGACTTAAAAACTAAAACAAACCCAATAAAGAAATAAAGACCTAATAAGGTATGGAAATCAAATATTGATAAAAAGATAGAAAAGATAAGGAAATATAATTAAAAATAGATACTCCCTCGAATATTCTAGAACGTTACTTTTTTTTTATTTTTTGATAATTAGAACATTAAATTATCAATAAAATTAGGGATACAACAAAAATTTACAAATATTTCACAACATCCTTAAATAATGTACCATGTCTCATATGGGTCCATCACAATTTGCAATTTATTTTTTTTAATGGTCCATGTGTGAGGTGATAAACTAATTTGGGAATGTTATGAAATTTTTGTGTCCCTAAAAGGCAAGAACGCCTCCAGGCCTAGGCCTAGGTCCCCTACACCCCAAAATTTTATAAAAGGGTTCTAAACCAAACCCCCCACCCCATCCAAGGCCCCCAAAGTATTGGACTAATAGAAATCCAACCCGATTGAAATCCATAAATTGTTTCACCAAAAGAAAATTATAATGAGTGTGTTAAGTTAGTGGACTAGATATTTTCAATTGTAAAGAAGATGTTAATAAAACCTAAATACAAAATTTTAATTAGTAATTTTATATCTCAAAAGACACAAAAAAAAATCATTTTTAAACAAAAATTAATTAGATAATTATATATATATATATATATTTTAATTGATATTTAAATATATTTTTTTAAGTCACGCTTAAAATTTATCACTTCGACCTTGAACTACATTGAGTCGGCCCTTCATATAGCACTCTATCAAGTCGGATCTTCCATCAAGAATCTTGTACTTAGTAATATATATTGATTTTCTTTATAAAGAGAACTAGAATTCAAACCTCCCTCCCACTTATTCTAAAAATTCATAAATAAAAAAGAAGTATGATCTTCGATCGGAGAAAGTATACTATGTTTCGGTAATACCAACTCAGCATCTGTTTTGGTATTTCCTACCCAATAAATGAGTGACACCTGTTTCAAAAACCACATCAGACTACTCCAATAAATGATTAATTTATCTTCCCAATAGTATAGAAGATTGTGATTAATTTATTGGAGTAGTCTGATGTGGTTTTTTGAAACAGGTGTCACTCATTTATTGGGTAAAAAATACCAAAATAAATACTGAGTTGGTATTACCGAAACATAGTATACTTTCTCACAGGCCGTTGCTATTGTTGTCATTGTTGTACGTTGACTAGGCCAAGGACACGATGATGGCCAACCAGGACTAAGCGGTAAAAGTCTTATATTATGTTATGATATATAACAGAATTCTCCCTCTTCCTTCCCAATCTTGTCTGTGGATTTTTTTCTATTTTAGACTTTTGTGTGAGTGCCTTTTTTTAGCACTATGGCCCAAGGATCCTGGGCCGTGTGAGATATTTTTGGTGGACTGGGATCAGTTCTCCGCAGCTAAAGGGGCTGTTTTAAGAACCGATTGGTGCACAGAACAAACTTCCTACAATAGAAAATAGCTAACAAAAAGCATATTCGTATTGAATGACAAATTAACAGTAAGGAAATGTACAGTAAATGAAATATAATGTAACGAACACGTTGGGGATCCCTTGATTAGTGGGGTGTATTTCATTAGTTTCCTCTAATTGTGGTTACAATGGCTCACTAGGACATGATGCAAGGTTCAACTGGGTTCAAAAGTCACAGACTTTGATAGCTATTCAAGCTTCAAAGACTTGCAAAGTTTGAACTTGTTGAATCCGAGCGTGTACTATAGTGGCTATCTCTGGGATACCGGGAACAAATTCCCCTGTTTTCTCTTCAGTTTACAGAGTCCCTTTTTTACAATTTTATGAGACCTCAGGAAAACACTTGTAAATGCTTTTAAAATGCTCTCCACGTAAATGAATCCTCCCCCTCCTTTTATAGCACAGTTTCGGGCTCCCGGGGTACTGATGATTTCTCCCTTTTGCCCCTTGAAGTATGTCCCGTGCCTGATTGTTTCAGGATCATGTCTTTTCCTTTTCTTCATAGTTTCTCTCTTTTTTGTTGCGACCAGATGAAAGTCTCCCAGCTAGTTTCCTATTTCCAAATTTCCCCGTTGGCTGTCCTGAGGCTTTTTGGCTTTTTTGCTCCAGCTTTTCCAGTGGTCCTCTCCTTGTCTTTTTTCTCCAAGTGGTTGGAACCAAGTTTCTGCATTTTGCCTTGTACTTCCACTGCGTGTCTGGGTCATAAGGCTCGCGTGCCTTTTGTCCCCTTTCTCTCTTCAAATCTGTTTTAATTTCTCTTCGCGCGTCCAGGGATCCTCTCCCCCTGGGGAGCTTCTGGACGTCCTGACCCAATTCTGCCCTCTGGGCTTTTTCCTTTGGCTTGCTGACTTTACCTGTTTTCTTGGGCCTTTTTCGTGGACCTCCAGATCAGGTCCTTCTGGGCTTCTTCCCTTTTTTATCTTTTCTTCTCTTTTTTCCTTTATTATGAGAGCCCACCCTTTATCATTTCTCTCTTCTTTTTTTGTGTGAAATGGGCCCAATGTCTTTTCCATCTCTTTGGGCTTATTTATGGATATTTAATTATTTTGAACCTCAACATTTAGCCCCCCGAGCTCATGGGTTGCCTGCAGCCCATGCGTGAGTTTTTTTTTGCAGAATTCTCTCTTGTTTTGATCTTTCCATGGGGATCCTGATCTTGCATTTCTTCGGTATCCTGGCTTCTTCTCTCTCTTTTTTTTGTAACCCCTCCTTTTTTCGTGGGACGTGGCAGTTGAGTTGAAATAAAACTCCCACCACCTACTTTTACGTTTCCTATAATACTCATTAATAACTGCTGATAACTTCTTCCCTTTTAAATTTAATTCCTGTCAACTGGCGCGTCTTTCCACACATTGCCTTCTCTAACTGCTCTTATTCCCTCATTCTAGTATTCTCTCTTTTATCCTTTTTTTTCTGTCTAACTGAGTCTTCCATTTCCAGCCCTTTTCTTTTCTTTCAAACAGTCTCATCGCTATCTTCTCTTCTTCTTTCCAGATACCCATTGCTTTAATGGCTTCTTCCTCTTCTCGAAAAAGGAAGGAGCGTACTCCTAGTCCCTTTGAAGAGGAGGGCTCCTCTAGTTCTGCGCAAGATGAGTCTGTCATCGGTCGCCCTGCTTTTCCTTTGCGAGACCCTTGGTATACTCCCAGCTTATTCTTTCCTCGGGTGTCCCATGGTGAAACCCCTCCATCTCCTCACGCCTGGGTATTCTCTGGTCCAGCGGGTTTTGCTGGTTCCGCACAAGTTCCAGACCCTAGGGAGGTTTTTGATCTCCAAATCAGGCAGGGACTTCGGGAAGCGGTCCCCATCTTCTTCGATTTTGTCGCTGGAAATATCCAAGGCTGGCCCATTTGGGTGGATAACGAGCTTTCTGATAAGGAGTTTGTGGGTCGCTTGGAGCGTGCCGGCGTCCTGAAGGCAGTTGCTATCTCCAGGAATCTTGAGGGTTTCAGAGATGCCAAAGGCCTTAGGCATTTGGTGCGCCGTTGGTGTCCTACTCTACACACTTTCTCCTTTTCCGTTGGTGAACTGACTGTTACCTTGGAGGATGTGGTCAATAACCTTCTCCTTCCGGTGCTTGGGGATGAAAACCCTTTGATATCAAGCTTTCTGCTAAGGACCTTGAGGTGGAAGAGAAATTATTTGCTCACTTTGGGGGACGTACTGCTTCTTCTGGTGGGAAACCGGCCAGGATGGGTAGATGGGTTATGACTCTTTCGCGTGAGAAGGATAAGGAAGTCAGGCGTGCCGGGTTCCTTGCATTCTGGCTTAGCAAGTTCCTGTTCAGCGAGTTCCCTGGGTATGGAATCAAGTCCACTCTTTTCCCTTTGGCGATTAGGTTGGCTCAGGGCGCTCAATATCCTCTAGCCCCCATGTTTTTGGGCCATGTTTATTCTCAATTGGATCAACTTCATGGAGATGAGGCTGAGGGTGATTCTTGCTATGTTATTACTTCTTCGCTTCATTGCGCCATTCTCCAGGTATTTATGTGGGATCGTTCCTCAGTTACTTTAGCAAAATGTAGGAATTTAAAGTTTGTGAAGGATAAGTTTCAGGGATCCCCTGATGTTGTAAAATGGCTTTGTGGTAGCTCTATTGACAGCCTTCCTATTATTTTTCGTTGGCTGAGTCTAAAAGGTGGCAATCTTAACTTGGTTGAGTTATTTGATCAAGCAGGCCATTTGAATTGGCGCTCCCCCCCGGGAATTTGGCCCCGGTTTTGTTTGCAATTCTGTGTTATCTCCCTTTCTGACTTCTACAGGGAACACTTTTGATTTACGTAGTGGTGATGAAGGCAGCTTAGCCTATTTGGCTTGCATTAGTCCTTCCTGGCTTCCTGTGCTTTCTTCGACTGGCCCACGGTACACCCATTACTCGGCGCATCGAGTACTTCGGCAGTTTGGCTTTGATCAGGATATTCCCCCAGTGTTTAATGATATAGTTCCTTCTCTTCCTTCCTCGGATCCCTTCATGAGACTTCAGGCCTTTTCTTATTGGTCGAGACGGAGTCCTCAATTTGTAGTGCCTAACTCTCAGAGAGGAGTTTTTGCCTCAAGTGGCTATGCTGGTTATTGGAGAAGGGTTCAGAAGTCCTTTGCTGATTATGCTGGTTCTGGGACGATTGGGAGAGTACCCAACCCTGGTATTTCTTCCGCCCCAACATCCAACAGGCGTCTGTCCCTGCCTACTGCTGGTATTGTTTCCACTGCTGTGAGCAGCAAAACTGGTTTCGCAGAATGGCATGCTTCTAGGGAAGGTTGGGTGACTTATGCGCGAGATTTCCCAGAGGCCTGGTTGGGGTGTGACCTTGTTGTTGGTGCTTCTACTGGGGTACCACTTAAGAAAGGGCAGTAGAGGCCGTAAGTGCTAGCACTCCCGTTGGCATAAGTAAAGGGAAAACTATCAAGCAGGAAAAGTTGGAGGAGGCCGCGGCTGAAGAGAGTGTAGAGGACGTTGGCCCCAAGTCAAAGAAGAAGAAGAAAACTGGGAAATCTCAGAAACAGTTGATACTTGCTGAGGAGAAGGAAGTGGAGCAACCCTTGGCCATAAGGGGCCGGGTGAAGACTAAGGTAGAGTCTTCTTTTCCCCAGGCTCCTGTGAGTCCTTCAGTTCATGGTTCCTCGGGACCCTCTGGACGTACCCGTAGTAAACAACAGAGACCTGGAGACCCTGTTGAGAGAGAGAGAAGGGCAAGGCCTCTTTCCTTCTTTACTCTTTTAGGTTGTAGTTTTGTTGTTTCTTTTCCCCTTTTTTTCTTTTGACTAATGAGTGATTGTCTTTCCTGCAGTCCAAGCGTAAGCTAGACCCTATGAAGGGTAGAAGCCAGTCTTCTGGTGAAGATGTGGTATGGTTTTCTTCATATTCATTTCACAAGTGCTATACACCGGTGCTGCCCTTGTTGCTCATGCCCTGTCTTTCTCCCCTCTTTTTTTTTTTGTTCCACTTCTCTCTTTTTTTTTAGGTTGAGGTTCCTCCCCCTGTGGTTGGTGAGACTTTGGAGGAGGAGATGGCTGCAGCTGCATTCCAGAGTAGGGAGGAGGAGGCTCCCAGCGGTGGCATAGCTGAGGAGATCGGGCAACCAATGCAGGATGTCCAGGCTGCCCAGGATCCTGAGGCTCCCAAGCTTCCCGCGTCCCCAGGTCCTCAGCTTGAACAGATTCTCAGTCCTGTCAGGGCTGTGTTACCTCAAACTGGGTTAAGCATAAGGACTTTGGGAGGCGCATCATCACCCGGGCAAACAGGTGAGCCCTTCCTTTCTTTTACATAGCCTTTTAGTCTTTGTCTCTTTTGCACCTCTTCTTTTATATAGCCTTCTGAGTTTCTTCCTTTTCTTTTCCCCCTTTTTCTTAGGCCAAGCCACTGCGAGATCTGCCTCTGGTGCTGCTACTTCTTTGGAATCAGATGATTCTGAAGGTTTGATTGTCTCTACCGCATTCTTTCTCTCCTTCTGCCCTTTTCTTTTTTTTTTATGGCGAAGCCCCCTGTATCCCTGCCTTCTTTTAGCCGTTTTGCTGAGGCTTCCTCACATTTTCTTCAACTTGCCATGTGTTCTTTCCCAGAGTCCTTCAAGCGGTCAGGGGAGCAAGAGGAGGGAACCCCGCCTCAAGAGGCTGATACTGGTTTCTCTTCTGCCTTCTTTTGTTCTTTATTTTTCTCTTTCCCCTTCCTTTTTTTTTTTGCTTTAGAAGAAAAAGCTAAGTCTGCCCCCCCCTTTCTCTTTCCTCTTTTTTTTTGCAGGAGTTGATATCAAAGATCCTGAACTTGTGGTTCCTGAGGGGGGTGTAGGATCTGCTCAGGTTGTTGGCCCTCATGCTGTTCAGGGGGTTGAAGGTTCCTTTGGGACTCCAGGTGATGATGCAACAGTGGGGGAGGCTCCGGAGGTGATTGTTTTCGATCCTACTTCAAGGCTCCCCGCCTTTTTTGCTCGCTTTGATCTTTTAGAGTTCAACAGCCTCCCTGCCAGTCACTTCTGCCATTTCGGGCCCTCCTATGGCAGCTTCCTGCGGTTCTCTGTGCCTGCGGAAGGCCTACCACTGCTAGAAGGGCTGTTTAAAAGTCATGGGGACTTTACCCTTGGTTTTAGAGGAGGAGCATTTTTGGGGAACATCCTGATGGAGCTGCTGTGTGCTGTGCTGATTTCATTGAGAGATTCTTCGCTAGACTCTCTATCTGAGGAAAAGCTCTTGGAATGGAGGGGAGTTGTCCAGGATCTCTTGGAAGCCAAGTTCAATCTGTCCTTTTTGCTGGAGTATCTGCGATCATTAGCCCAAGTGCTTTTCCAGAGGCGAGCTTCTAAAGGTATTGATGCTGAGATCGCTGCTGCTGAGGAAGTTTTGGCTCATGCTCACAAGACTTTGCAGGATCTGAAGGTCAAAAGGCAGAAGGTTCTTTCCTCTTCGGCTGTCCTTGCTCTTCCTTCGGATGGCTCCTTGTTGGCCGGCCTCCTTTCTTAGTTTTTTCCCTTTTTTTTTATGTATGGACAATTTGGGGTTGTATAAGTTTTTTTTTTCATTTCTTTGATTGAACAATGCTTCTGGTTCTTTTTTTTTTAGATCTGCTTTGAGACTGCTTCCATGTATTGGTGTTTTATGATGGCTTCTAAGTGTTGCTCCTGATCCCTTTTAATGGCATGTGGATCTTCTTTCCTTGTCTCTCTCCTCTTTCTTTTTTTTTTGCTGAGTCCTGATCTGTGATTCTCGCAAGCTTTGTTGTAGGTTCCAGTCAGGTACCCATTCTCTTTTTTTTTTTGCGCAAGTACTGAACTGGGTACATTGGGTAATATATATATATATATATATATATATTTTTTTTTTGTCCCAGCTCATGAATCTTGACAGGTTTCTTTTTTTTTACCAAGTACTGGGCTAGGTATCCTCAGTATACGCCTGGGATCCTAGACCATGTATTTGAGACTTAGCTGCTTTCTTGCTATCTGTGGGGTGATCCTGGGTTATGCATCAAAAGATTTTCCCCGGTCTCCTCCCTTTTCTTCTTGGTTACGCAAGTACTGAACTGGGTACATTGGGCAATACATTTTATTTGTCCCAGCTCATGAATCTTGACAGGTTTCTTTTTTTTTCAAGTACTGGGCTAGGTATCCTCAGTATATGCCTGGGATCCTAGACCATGTATTTAAACTTAACTGTTTTATCTGTGGGGTGGTCCTGGGTTATGCAAGAAGATTTCTTCAGGCATCCTCCCCTAATTTCGTCCGTGTTAGGACTTTGTGATACTTAGGATTTAATAACTGAGAAAAAGAAGAAATTTCATTGACTTTAAAACATAAATGTCATTCAGGGGATATAGCAAGTTTAACAAAGATAATAAGGATCATGTAATGTTCTTCTATCTCGAGTTTTTGAGCAAAATTACTTAAACAATAATATATATATATAAAAAAAGAAACACTTAGCAGGTTGGAGAGCTTGGCAAAAGGGGTTCCAGTGTACTGAGACCTCTCTCTTCTCATGCGTAGTATTGTTTCAGCCACTTCCCATTTATGGGCTCTGTAAGGATTGTCCCATCTTCCTTTGTAAGGTAGTAGTACCCACTGTCATGGGCCTCTTTGATGATGTAGGGGCCTTCCCACTTCGGGGCAAATTTGGAGGGTCCCGGTAGGTTTCTTCTTACATGTTCTGCTGTCCTTAGTACCAACTGCCCTTTAGTGAAAGTCCTCGGGCGTACTGCTTGTGCATATGCTCTTGTCATCCTTTGTTGGTACCTCTGGCTTCTTCTCCTGGCTAGCTCTCTTACTTCCTCTACTCCTTCTAGGTCTGCTAATCTCCTCTCATTGTTTGTGTCTTCGGTGCCCTCCTGACTTTCTTCGAGCACTACTCTTGGTGTGGGAACGATTAATTCTACTGGGCTGATGGCTTCTGTCCCATAGACCAGGGAAAATGGTGAGAATCCCGTGGCTGTTTTCACAGAGCTCCTGCATGCCCAAAGTACATATGCCAGATGGTTGCTCCATTTTCCCCCATACTCTTGCTTCATTTTCTTAAGGATCTTCAATATCACCCTATTAGTGGCCTCTGCCTGGCCATTCCCTTGCGGGTAGTAGGGTGTAGACCTTCCATGCTTGATGTAGTAAGCCTCAGTTAACCCCTTCATGTCTTTATTTATGAATGGGGTTCCGTTATCACTGATCAACCTCCTGGGGATCCCAAACCTTGTAATGATATGGCCTCGAATGAAATTTGCTACAGCTGCTCCAGTGGCCTTTTTCAAGGGGATGGCCTCCACCCACTTTGTAAAGTATTCAGTGGCTGCTAAGATCCATATGTAACCACCAGATGGAGGATTTATAGGCCCTATGAGATCAAGCCCCCAAGTGTGGAAAGGCCATGGGGTTGTCATGTCCTGTAACGTGTTTGGGTGAGTGTGGATGGCATCTCCGAGGACTTGACATGCGTGGCAGGTTTTGACCACCTCCTCGGAGTCCTTTTTCATTGTTGGCCAGTAGTACCCCAACAGTAGTAGCTGTTTATAGAGCCTCCTCTTTCCTGGGTGGCTTCCACAATCACCAGAATGGACCTCCCTGACTACTTCCCTGGCTTCCTTTGGTCCCAGGCATCTTAGGGGATCTCCGTTGTATCCCCTTTTGAATAGGACCCCGTTTTGTAAGAAATATCTGATCGTGAGCTTCTTGAGCTGGTGGGCCAGTGTCTTGTCAGTTGGTAGGATCCCTTGCGCCAAGTATTCCATGAAGGGAGTCCTCCAATCTTCTGTAACAAATACAGCATAGCTTTCTTCCTTGTCCACCGAGGATTGGCATTCTTGACATTTTTCCTGTATGGTTGATGCTTCTTTGTTCATATTTGGCCAGTAGTACCCCATGCGCTGCATCCTCCTATATAGACTGATCTTCTCTAAGGTCCCACAAACTTGGGTATGTAGCTCTTCCAATCTTAGCTTCCCCTCCTTCTCATTGATACATCTACATAGGATTCCTCCGGGCAGTCTTCTGTATAGTTCTCCTTCTATCAGAGCGTAGTCCCTCAGCTCCTTGACACTTCCTCCGGATCCTGTTTCTTTCATTTTTTCTTTTACCTCGCTCCTCCAGTCCCACTGCTTGGACTCTCCGGGGGATATCTGTTGGAGGATTTTTAAGATGGAATGCTCCTGCCTTCCTATTCTGACCAGGGTGTCTTTTCCTTTGAATGGTACTTGGGATCCCAGGGTGGCAAGCGCATCTGCAAACCTGTTTTCACTCATCTGCGTGTATTCTATGCTAAAGGTCAGGAATTCCTGCTCCAGCCTCTGTGCCCATGTCCTGTAAGCTGCCAAACTCTGTTCTCTTAGTGCAAAGTCACCTTTCACCTATGAGACTACAAGATTGGAATCTCCCAGTACTCTCATGTGTTTCACCCCAATACTGAGTGCTATAGTTAGTCCGGTTAAGTACGCCTCATACTCAGCTGCATTATTGGAGCAGGAAAAACCAAGCTTGAAAGATAGAGGTATGGTGTCCCCATTTTCACAGCTCAGTACAACTCCCACCCCATTTGAGGTTGTTGTAGCTGATCCATCGAATCTCATTGTCCATTTCTTTCCTGGGATTTTCGCTACTGCCACCTCACCTGGGATCTCTTCACTTAGCGAGCTCTCCTCCTTCCCTGGGAACTGTGCCAGGAGGTCAGCTAATGGCTTGACTCTTGACAGCCTTGGGGGTCCTCAGGCCTATGTCATATTGAGAAAGCAGGACCAGCCACTGTGCGATTCTTCCTGTTAGGAGGGGCTGATGCAGGAGTGCTTTTATGGGGTGTGACTTAGTCACCAAAAGGATTTGGTGAGCTGAGAAATATCTCTTCAGCCTCTGTGATGCGTAGATGACTACTAGGCAAGCTTTTTCTATCCTGGGATACCGAGTCTCGGCATCCTTGAGTGTTCTGCTTACATAGTAAACAGGTTGCTCGTTCCCATCATCATCCTCTTGGGCCAGCAGGGCTCCTATTGCTTGGGCATTTGATGCCAAGTACAATAGCAGGGGTCGTCCGCGTACTGGTGCCTGGAGAGTGGGCAGATGATTCATGATCTGCTGGACCCTTTGAAAGGCTTCCTGTTGTTCTGCTCCCCAGGTGAACTCAGTTCCCTTTTTTAATAGCTTAGACAATCCTCCTGTGGCCGAAGCCAATCCTGGCACGAATCTCTTAATGTATGAGACCCTTCCCAGGAAACTCTTGAGCTCCTTCACTGTTGTTGGCCTTTTCATTGTGGCAATGGCTGCGGCTTTGGCTGGATCTACACTTATTCCTTTGTGATGTACCAGGAACCCAAGGAACTTTCCTGCAGATACTCCGAAGGCACATTTCATGGGGTTCATGCGTAGCTTGTATTCTCTGCATCTTTTGAAAACTCGTTCAAGTACCTGAAGGTGTCCTGTCCTAGTTTTTGACTTGACCACGATATCATCCACATAGTCTTCCATTTCCTCATGCATCATATCATGGAAAATGGCTGTCATGGTTCGCTGGTATGTGGCTCCTGCATTTTTGAGGCCAAAAGGCATCACAGTGTAATAAAAATTTCCGATTGGTGTCCTGAATGCTGTCTTCTCGGCATCCTTGGCAGCCATACGAATCTGGTTGTACCCACTATACCCGTCCATGAATGAGAACATAGAACTTCCCGCAGCTGAATCCACAAGGAGGTCAATAGTAGGGAGAGGGAACTCGTCTTTAGGACATGCTTTATTCAGGTTGCGGAAGTCTACACAGCAACGGATCTGGCCATTCTTTTTCTTTACAGGTACTATGTTAGAAAGCCATCTGGGGTGCTGAATGGGCTTAATAAAACCAGCTGCTAGCAGCTTCTTGACCTCTTGAGTTATCTGGGCTTCTATGTCAGTGTGAAAGACCCTGGCTGGTTGGATTACTGGTCTAACTCCTGGGTCCACATTGAGGGCATGGACCACTAGCCCAGGATCCAGACCAGGCATCTCATCATAGGTCCATGCAAACACATCTGTGTATTCTTTAAGCAAAGCCACCAGTGGCCCCTTTTCTTGTGTTGCTAATTGGCTACTGATGAAAACAGGCTTCTGGGATCCCAGCTCAGCCCCCAAGTTTACTTCCTGCAATTCTTCCTCAGGCTGGATTTGTGTCTCTTTAACTGGTTCCTCTGGGACTTCCTCTTGGGCGATCATACATTCTGGTGGTCCGGGACCTTCCTGCACGATGCACTCAGGCCCCGCGCACCTTCACAAGCGGTATATTAATCTTCCCCCGGGTTCCCGTACTACTACACACTCTCGGGATCCTGAGGTGCTGGGCTCCTTCTTTTGCCTTTTTCTCTTCAGGAGGTCCCTCAAGTCATAGGTACCTCCTCCTTCTTCCTTTTCTAAGACGGGTGTTCCTGGGGTCCCTGGCATGGGACTCTCATCATCAGGTTCTAGCTCATCATAGAACATTGTTTCTACAAAGTTTACTTCCCCTTGGCTGAAAGGGTTGTGGTTGGCAGGGATCCTTACAGGCCTCCCATTCAATCTCCCTTTAACACACTGATGGTACGTGGATGGTATAAGGCGGTGCTTATGGAGCCATGGCCGTCCTAGTAGTACATGGTAGGACACCTCTGAGTTGATTACATGAAATCTGGTCAAGGCTACTATTGGCCCCACCCTTAGGGCTAGCTGTATATATCCTTCGGTTGATTCTGCTGATCCTCCAAATCCGGTTATCTCCATGGGAGCCCCCAGGATCCTCCTTCCAGCTAAGCCCACGGCTTCCAAGGTACTCAGGGCTATGAGGTTGAGTGATGCCCCTGTGTCTACTAGTGCTCTCCTGATTTAGACACCATTTATGGTGGCCATTAGGTAGAGAGGTCTGCGATGGTCTGGATGCTCAACCTCCATGTCTTCATCAGTGAAAGTTATGGCATTGGTTGTCTCCAGGAAAGCTCGACTGGCATGTGATTCTGCTGTGAAACATTCCATTCCTGAATCTGCTGCTATGGTCATGAGAGATTCCGTGGCCACCCTCCTCGCTTCTGGTCCAAATCCCAGCTGATTGAATAGTGATCTGAATTTGGGATTCTTCTGGAGGGTCCTGACTGTGTTTGGGTGGAAGGATCCTTCTGGCTCTTCTGGTTCTGCCGGGTTCCCATGGATTACCACAGCTACCACCCCCTTTCCTTTGTGGTTGGGCAGGGGGTTCCTTTGTACTTCTGGTTCCTTCTGGGTGAGCTCCAAGGTTCCTTCTCTCAGCTTCCTGTGAAAAAGCCTGCGGAGGGTCCAGTAATCCTTGGTGGAATGCTTAACATAGTTATGTATCCTGCAAAACAAAGGATTTTTTCTTTCTTCCTCGGTTGGTGGCCTGGACACAGTGAACGGCCTAACCACTCCATCCCCAATCCATTTGTCCAAGACATGGTTTAATTCTTCTTCAGTACATGGGATCACCGGTGGTTCCTCGAATGTTTTTCCATCAGGCCTCTTCCTTTTTTCTCCTACCGATGCTGTCATAGCTTGGGACGCTGGCACCCTCTTTGCCCTCATAGTTTGTGCTGTCCTTCTTGTTCTTTGTAACAGGTCAGCGAACTGTGTAATACATAAATTTTCGAGGTTGAGTCTGTAATCGAAAAGCATGTTAGAGATGCAAGTCTCAACGAGCTCTTTTTCTTCATGGTCCCCATAACAGTCTAGGGACACATCTTCAAATCTTTTGATGAACTGGACCGGATCCTCTCCAGGCCTCTGCCTCACCATCTGAAGGCTTTGGAAAGTGACCTTGTCCTCACCAGGATAATATTTTGCACAAAATCTTTCCATCATTTCGTCCCAGGTCTTAATGGACCCAGGTCTTAGTGTGGTGTACCAAGTGTATGCTCTGTCCACTAGGGACTTAGCAAACTCTCTTAGGCACAGCTCCCGGTCTCCTGCATAGGGACCCATAGTGTGGACAAACCTACTCACGTGCTCTACTGCACTTCCATTCCTTCCATCAAAAGGATGGAACTTTGGTGGCTCATATCCCTTGGGGTACGGCTTACCAAGGAGTTCTGGTGGGAATGGGGGATCCCGAGAAAATTGCTTGGGGGTCCCAGAAAGTTTTTCCCTTTCTTGCTCCAGGAGGGCACTGACATCTGCCAGTGTTAGGTATTGGGGGTTAGTTCCTCCTCCCACTGCTGACCCTCCCTCTGGCTGGGTTCCGTCTTGGTTGCCCACATGGGGGGCATTGTCTCTGACTTCCTGTGTCTTGCCTTCTTTAAGAAGGCGAACTTCTTGTTGCAAATCTTTCAACATTGCAGTCATCTGAGCTACAGGGTCTAGCCCCTGTCTTGCATTCCTCTGTTCTGATACTGCTTCGTGCTCTGCTAGGGGCACCTCGCTTCTTTGTCTGGAGGCCACTTCATTTTCTCCCACGGGCTCAGAGGCCGTGGATGGCATATTAGCACCCTTACTGTTCCTTTGTCTTGGAGGCATGTTCTGCGAAGGGATTGCTTCTTCCCTTTTCTTTACCTAGTCCCCAGCGGAGTCGCCAAAATGTGTGAGTGCCTTTTTTTTAGCACTATGGCCCAAGGATCCTGGGCCGTGTGAGATATTTTTGGTGGACTGGGATCAGTTCTCCGCAGCTAAAGGGGCTGTTTTAAGAACCGATTAGTGCACAGAACAAACTTCCTACAATAGAAAATAGCTAACAAAAAAAAGCATATTCGTATTGGATGACAAATTAACAGTAAGGAAATGCACAGTAAATGAAATATAATGTAACGAACATGTTTGGGATCCCTTGATTAGTGGGGTGTGTTTCATTAGTTTCCTTTAATTGTGGTTACAATTGCTCACTAGGACATGATGCAAGGTTCAACTGGGTTCAAAAGTCACAGACTTTGATAGCTATTCAAGCTTCAAAGACTTGCAAAGTTTGAACTTGTTGAATCCGAGCGTGTACTATAGTGGCTATCTCTGGGATACCGGGAACAAATTCCCCTGTTTTCTCTTCAGTTTACAGAGTCCCCTTTTTACAATTTTATGAGGCCTCAGGAAAACACTTGTGAATGCTTTAAAATGCTCTAAACGTAAAATGAATCCCCCTTTTTTCTTCCAATCCCCCCTCCTTTTATAGCACAGTTTCGGGCTCCCGGGGTACTGATGATTTCTCCCTTTTTCCCCTTAAAGTCTGTCCCGTGCCTGATTGTTTCAGGATCATGTCTTTTCCTTTTCTTCATAGTTTCTCTCTTTTTTGTTGCGACCAGATGAAAGTCTCCCAGCTAGTTTCCTATTTCCAGATTTCCCCGTTGGCTGTCCTGAGGCTTTTTGGCTTTTTTGCTCCAGCTTTTCCAGTGGTCCTCTCCTTGTCTTTTTTCTCCAAGTGGTTGGAACCAAGTTTCTGCATTTTGCCTTGTACTTCCACTGCGTGTCTGGGTCATAAGGCTCGCGTGCCTTTTGTCCCCTTTCTCTCTTCAAATCTGTTTTAATTTCTCTTCGCGCGTCCAGGGATCCTCTCCCCCTGGGGAGCTTCTGGACGTCCTGACCCAATTCTGCCCTCTTGGCTTTTTCCTTTGGCTTGCTAACTTTACCTGTTTTCTTGGGCCTTTTTCGTGGACCTCCAGATCAGGTCCTTCTGGGCTTCTTCCTTTTTTTATCTTTTCTTTTCTTTTTTTCCTTTATTATGAGAGCCCACCCTTTATCATTTCTCTCTTCTTTTTTGTGTGAAATGGGCCCAATGTCTTTTCCATCTCTTTGGGCTTATTTATGGATATTTAATTATTTTGAACCTCAACAACTTTTATAGTTCAACTTTGAGGTTTGTTTTGTTTTATTTGAAAACTTGGCTTAGTTCTTGAAAATTGTGGCATTTTGTAACTTTGTTTTTAGATATTTGGATCCAACTTGCTTGTTAGTAATTATGTCGTTGTGCTTGGTGAGAGAGTGAAAATAGAGATGATCAAGTTCTTGAGACTCTTCATTTGACTAAAATGCTTGCCAAGAAAATGCATTGAAGTAAACGATTTTTTCTTTTCTTTTTAATTTGTTCATTTGTGTGACTTGGATAGATTGCAAATTTGGTACTTGGATAGATTGAAAATTTGGGTGCACATTCAGAAAATGATTTTTTTTTTCATTTAAAATGAATCTATGGTTTAAATTAAATATTATAAATCTAAGAGAGAGAGTATCCAACATCACATCATTTAAAATTTTAAATATCATGACACTCCGTACATTATTAAATCTATGAAACAGTATCTAAATGGTTAAATGAAAAGAAATAGAAAAGTTTCTTTTTTGCACATTTCTACAAGATTAACTTATGCCTTAAGAAACTTGAATTTAACAAAAAAAAAAAAAAATTGTAATGGTGGAGGACAATTGACATATTACCAATCAATTATGAGGTTGATCTCATGATTTTATGCTTTTAGTTAACCCCATAATTTGAGAGAGGAAGTATAATAACCCTTATTATTAGGTTTTTTTTTTTTTTTTAAAGAGTTCCAACCTATATGGCGTCCACTCTTGATAATAGTTCTTTATTATCAAACCAAGATAGCAATCGGTTTCTAGTGTAGGCAGAAATTAAACTACAGATCTCTTATTCAACCATTATAGACTTATCAGTTGGGTTAACTGAAACCCACCTTATTATTGGCTTGTATTAGGAATCAGGTTGAAAGAGTTACAGCTGCCTAAACATATCAAAACAAAAAACCATTTGATTCATAGAGATGTATGGGTATGGCTGCACATAGACATAGTCAAACTTCATCTTGACTTGACCAGACACATATGATCAATGTTGTTCGGTAGCTTGTATTGGCTTGGGTATTGAATGCCCACTCCTTTAAAAAAAATGGATTGCACATGATCCTCAGCCCCATTAATACTGTCATTGCTGAGACAAAATCACCTTCTCAGATCAGCCATGTTCGATGTGCCCAAAAAATCAGCCATTTTGGCATACAAAATTGCAAATCTCATGCTTTTAAGAGCATTCCCATCAGGTGTGCCAAATGCCAAATATTTGGCATTTGGCACACCAAACCCCAAAATATGAGCCTCATGAGATGTTCCAAATGCCAAAAATTTTGGCACACAGCTACAGTACCGTCTCAAATATGAGACGGTACGGACATCCATGCCAAATTTTTTATTATTTGTTTATTCACTCAGACTTTCTCTCTCTCTCTCCCTTTTCAGTCGGACTCTCTCTCTCCCTTTTCTCTCATATATTCAGTCGGACTCTCTCTCTCCCTTTTCTCTCATCTGCGTTCATTCTTTTCTCTGCATCTTCGTTCTTCTCTCTTGCCGATCTCGCCGCTAATCTCGCCGCAAATCTCGCCGAAGCCGCCGATCTTGCCGGAGCCATAGTCGTCCTCCACAGCTCCCTCTTCACTCTCATTCTCTTCCTCTCTCATCCTCAAGCCGCCTGAAGCCGATCTCGCCTAAAGCCACCTCAAGCCGCTAAAACCGATTTCGCCTGAAGTTGCCTGAAGCCAATCTCGCCGCTGACGTCTCCCGCCTGAAGCCGACCTCGCCGCCTGAGCTGTGGGTTTGTTTGATTTGGGATGGGTTTTGAGGTTTGTGAATGTGGTGGGTTGTGGGTTAGTTGTGGCAGTGGTACTGTGGTTGTGGCGGCAATTTGGTGGTTGTGGTGGTGATTATTGGGTAGTTGTAGTGGTTATTTTTTGGGTGGTTGTGGATTTTTTTTTTTTTTTTAAAAAGTGCCGTTGGTGGATGTGAGTTTGTGTCGGTGGTGGCTGTCAGTGTTGTTGCGGCAGTGGTTTGTGCCGGTGGTTTGTGTCGATGTTGTTGCGGCAGTGGTTTGCGCCGGTTGATGTGGGTTTGTGCCGGTGGTGGCTGTAGGTGTCGTTGCGGCAGTGGTGGAGTTGTTGTTGTTGGAGGAGGAGTTTAATATATTATTTTAATGTAGTGTAAATATTATTTTAATGTATAGAATGGAAGAATAAAACATCTGATAAATGGGATGTTGTAAAATGATGTGCTAAAATGATAAAGTAGCTCTTTGGTGTGTCAAAATGACATTTTTTATGAGAGAGCTGATGAGAATGCTCTAACATCATGTGTGGGCAAAAAGAAGCCCAATCACATGTAATGCTGCCATGGCAGGTGGGCCTAACAATCTTCCCAGTACGGACAGACTGTCCCCCTATGCTTCTCTTTTCTCTAGTTACTTTCAAATAATAAAAAAACACACACAGTTCCAAGGATTGGGTATCAAAATTACTGATAAAAAAAACATGTACTTGTATATATCTTGTAAAAGACAAAAGCCCCAAGACATTGTTTACTTTAAATCTGCAGATTCTAAACCCCAAAAGTGTGTATGTGTGCATGTGTGTGATGGAAGAACAGTCCAATCCCAAAGTAAAATCATTAGAACCGCCCATTCAATATCTACTTTCTTCTTCTTTTTTTATCTTTCACTCAGGTGTCACCTTGACTCATCGATGTTGCATGTGATACAACCCAAAAATGGCTGGACAAGTAAACCAAGCAAAACAGTCACCTCTCTCTCTCTTCCATGTAGCTATCATGTGCAGGATATGCAGCTGTGGCAAGTGGTCTGTATGTAAAGGATCATTGTGCAGAGATCTCATTATGGGTGTGTTTCATTCTTCCCAAGTCCCCATCTGGTTGTTTGACTAAGACCAGTATATTAGTATAATATTATAAGTTCACTCTATTGGACACTACAGAGATTTGGTGGGTGAATAAGATCACGCAAATAAGCCTGTTTTCGAACAACTATGCTTAGTTTACTAAGTATATACGGAGGCTGGGTCCCAGACTTGCGCATTTGAGAAGTCTTGGTAGTATCATAACTCATAAGGGTGCAGAAAATAGAAGAACAGTCTAATAATTATCTACTTATAGTTATCCTGTAACTTCGAAAATATTACAACTAATATATATATATATATATATATATATATTAATGAGAAATAATATATCCACAATATTTTCACAATATTTTTACAATAAATCTTAAGTGACAGGTTGTTACTGGTTGTTATTGTTGGGATAAAAAAGTAATCTTAGTATTAGATTCAAATTTGAACCAATAACAACTAACTACCTATGATTTATTGTGAAAATGTTGTGGACGTAGTACCTCTAATTAGATTTTAATTAAATTCTCAATTTCACGCCACGTGTCCCATTTAATTTTTAA
>JAFHAW010000287.1:822500-844442 GCA_019022515.1 Quercus aquifolioides | reverse complement strand
ATGAGGGGGAAAATCAAACGTCTTGATTTGAATTATATGGTGTAGCAAGTATGGTTAAGCTATACGTAGGTGAATCATCTTGAAATTTTGCAGCATTGCTTGTTATAATGTTTTGAAGATAAAATGGTTAAGGATATTCTTTTTTTATTTATTATATATATATATATATATATATATATATAATATTATGTAAAGGGTTGTAATTTAGTTTTATGATAAGTATTTTTGCTATATGTTATGTATATCAAACATGTTTGGAGGGTGATATTGTCAAATTTACATTTTGAGAACTTTGAGATCTTTATGAACATGTAATTTTTTGTTCTACCCTCCTATCCATGGCTGTAGCATGTTCTGTTAGATTTTAGGGTAAGGATTCTATAGATTTCTTAGAGCAATATAGGATGGAGTTTGTCTAATCTTGGCCAAAATTGCACCATATTTGTCATAGATGAAAAGATATATGTTGCAGCTAACAATGGCAAAATAGATGATTGATGTGGAATCATTAAAATGTTGAATTTTGGTTAAAAGGTTGGTATCATTCTAATTTTTAGCTTCTTTCTCAATTTTAAGTGAATGCATGTAAGTTTGTTCAAATGTTAATTTTTATGCCTTACAGGGCTTTGAGGAGTACATGAATTTGATTCTGGATGATGCTAGAGAAGTCAACATCAAGAAGAGCAAAAAATATTTAGGTGGGCTCATTTTCTCATTTTCATTTACCTTTAATCTCCCAATTGTGCATACTTTGAAAGTGGTACATCTATTTTTTTCTAGGTTGATTACATATAAAAAAAACATGTGCAAGGTAGATTCTTCTTAAGAGATGCAAGACAACAGCCGCCTCTCTCTCTCTCTCTCTCTCTCTCTCTCTCTCTCTCTCTCTCTCTCTCTCTCTCACACACACACACACAATTGTGGAAAGTGATGATTTCAACAATTGTGTAAATTGGTATTGTGTTTTTTTTTTTTTTAAACCCATTGAGGTCTAGAATTTAGATATCAAGATGTTAGAATTTAGATACATCATGGACATCAAGATGATTAATGTAACTTTTGAAAGATATTTCATTGAATGGGTATTGAATTAACTATAATTGTGTAATTAATCCTATTGGAGTGTACTATACCAGTAATATATTTTCTAAATATGATCTCAAGTTCTTCATTATCATGATATCTCATTGTATGTGATAGATTTTATTAGTTTGGTATATAATTTATACCTTGATATTGATATTTTTTTTCTTTTTTTTTCTCCATATTAGGGAAGTTATGTGTCAATTGATTGATCTGTTATTATCAACAGCTTTCCCGTGTATCGCACGAGTTAGTGACTAGTAATATCTAATACTTGAAATTTGAAACTTAGTATTTATTATTGCTACATTCCTATTAAGCTTCATTAGTGTAGCATTTTAGTCCATTTTGGTCCATTCAGGCAACTTTCTTCCATTTGCTCCACTTCGGTCTATTCAGTCCAATTAAGTCCTTTTGGTACACATTCGGTCCACTTTGATCCATTTTGTTTCATTCGGTCCACTTTCAGTCCATTCCAGTCTATTTTGTTCATTTAGTAACTTTAGTCCATTTTGGTCTAGTTTGGTCTTTTCAGTCCATTTTGGCCCAATTTTGGGTTGAAAATTATGATATTTTATTTTATTTGGGTCAAACTCTTTAGTTCTGGGCTAAAACATACAAACAAAATAGAAATTAGAAATTAGAGATAAGGCACTAAAAAAGAATTAAAATGATAAATGTTCACAAAATTACCTAATATTCAAGTTTCAATAATATAAGCATTATACTTATATTTAGGAGGAAAAAAAAAAATAAATGCCACAAATTAGTTAACTGATTATGGTATTTTTTTATTATTATTAAAAAAGTCCATTTTAATAACATCTTCTCCATTTATGCAAAACAATATTATAATTATGTAATTTAAATCTTTTTATTAAATTACGTGTGTGTGTGTGTGTGTATATGTGTGTGTGTGTGTAATTCGTTCACTATGTATTGTTATTGAATGCAAAATACATTATATGTTCCATTAAATAACATATGCACTATTTAACCAATAAATTTTACATTATATTCTTATAAAATAATTATATTACCTTTCCCATGAAGCGTGTGAGTTTGCAATTATTATTAAATAATAAGCCAAGCCTTAGAAAAATGAAAGGAGAAATTGTTAGTGCCAAAAGCTATGCCTTGATCAGTAGGAAACATAAACTACCAAACTATTGGGAAATGTAGTTTTGCATCTCATACAAAACAAACAACGAAAGCAATATAGAGTTTTACTTCATTCATGAGAGATAACATGCAATTTTGAATTCTAAAATAAAGAATATAAAGTGTACCTTGATGTAGTGGGCAAAAAAAAATAAGAAAAAAAAAAGAAACTAATTATTAGGATATTCTTAGCCAAAAAAAAAAAGGGACTAATTATAAGAATATAGTATTTTCAATACAAATAGGGCTATGGGTAATTTATTTGTTCTACATGGTATGTTTGCATAAATAAGTTTGGGTCTCTCTCTTGGGTCATCTATATTTATATATAATATCTAAAAGTTGAAAGGTAGAATTTATTGTTACTACGCTCTTGTTGTGCAACATTAACATATATTTTGGTTCATTTAGTCTGTTCGGTCAAGTTATGTCTATTTCGGTCCACTTTAGTCTATTTTTGTCCACTTTAATCCATTTTGGTCTAGTTATGTCCATTTCATGCAGTTTGGTCCAATTAAGTCCACTTCAGTCAATTTTCAATGCACTTACTTAAAAATTGGAAAAGAAATGTAACACATGTTTGGGTTGAGCTTGAGTATCTATTCTAAATCTAAATTTATTAAAACATATAGATTTCAAAATCCTTCCAAATTCTATTAAATTTTAGTAATTCGACCTCAAATTTTTTCCACATACATTTAATGGATTCAAACTCATCTACTTATTTATTTTATTTTGGTTAAAAAGAAACAACTTAACATTACTTATTGTTAACTTCTAAAACACTAATAAATCACATTGAATCCTCAAAGCTTTTGCTAATTCAACACAATATGTTAATATGAAATCTATTTTTCCTCCTTTGTCCTCAACCATTTCCCAATATTTCCTTCAATTCTGTCCTTTGCAAATTAATCAATCATCAATCAATATATAAAAGTAGAGATCTCATGTGAGAGAGAATAAGATTCTGCATTCCTTGAGATTTTCTTTATGTGGGCTTTCATTTTAACAAAATTTGCATTTATATCAAAATATTAGTTCATTGAAATTAAAAAAATTATTTAATTAACCAATAGAGTAAAGGCATATATCAATTATTGATAGTTGTACATTAATTATTTATATTAAAAGAATTTATATGATTATTTTATAAATTTTATGACAATTTATTTAGTTTTGACTTGCTAGATTGTGAAAAAAGAAATTAATATAATTTTTAAAAACCTCAAATTCTAACGGATCAATTGAAAAGATGAGCAATTTTCAAAACTCCATTGACCTACTAACTTCCAAACTAACAACTGAAAATATGAGTAGTTTTGACTTGGTAGCTAGGTACTTTAATTATTCAAATAAAATGACTTATACTAATTGAGTTAATTAGAATCCATGCAATAACCCAAATTTAAGATGTATAAATAACATTATTATTTGTTTCCTCTCTTTTGGATCACTAAAAGCCAATTTTTTTTTTTTTTTAATAATAATTATAATTCAATAGTTGGGAGAGTGGGGAGGGGGAATTTGAACCTTAGATGTCAATGTTGGAAACACTAAGAGGTGTCAACCAGTAAATCATAATATCTCCAAACTAGAATTGTAGTATTTGTACTATGAAAGCTCAATGGTAAAATTACCAAAACTTGTTTAGACCCCCAATTTTAAATTTACGACTAAATTGCTTTTAATCTACTCAACTAGGTGCGAAATAAGAGTAATTAAAGCGCAATTAACTAGGACTACTTCCTAGTGCATGGGCATACATAATTACAATTGAATGTAATGCACAAGAAGTAAGGGAAGAGAAATGCAAACACAGATAACACGACGATGTGTTATTGAAGAGGAAAACCAAAATGCTCAACGTATAAACCTCTAAGCGGCCTTCTAAGCCGAATCAATCCACTAATGAATAGGTTTGAGTACAAGGATTACAATATAGACCTTCCAAGCTTAGACTACCCTTTATACTTAGACCCTCCGAGTCCCAGCTACCAACAGGCTTCTCCGAGCCTTGTCTTTACTATCTTGCCGGATCCCATAATTAGCTCCAATGGCATCTGCCAAAGAATGGTTTCATCCAATGCTTCTCATGAGCACCAAAACAATTCATAACACTCAAAATGGGTGAGGTATGTGTTTGGGCTAAGTATCTCTCAAGGATATATAATTAGAGAGGTAGGAGTAGAGGAAAACTAAGAGAAATGTGTATATAATTATGGGTGTACAATCTCTAACTCTCAAAAGGATTTCTAGGATTTTCTCTCTGAAATTCTCCTTACAATTTCATGGGTAATGTGGGCTTTTATAGTGTAGGTAAAGAAATGAGGAAAGCACAAAAAACAGACTAATAATGCATTTCGCGGGTCTTCTCGAGAGTTGGCCAAGTCACGAGATGAGTTGCGAGATGCCTTCTAGGACTTGACTCTTTAGCTTCCAGCATGTACTTCTCATGTGATCTTTCGCGGGTTGTCCACTCGCGAGTCAGTCGCGAGTTGCGCTGTTCTTCACAGTTCTTTAATTTCACACACTAAACCCTTACATTAAATCCCATAAACATATAGGGAAATGATTAAAGAAATATAAACAAATTTGACACAGAATTAAAGCCTACATAATATAATGACGTACTTGTTTTATATACTTGATTTCTACTTGTCTTAATTTTAATGAGTTTACTTGTTATGTGCTAGTGTTTCAAGTTACAGGTATATATATTTCAAGTTCTTCACAGGTTTTAGAGTTAGATGTGAGTGGGTTTTGCTTTTGTTCCCAAATTCACATTTAAGTCTAGAGTATGTTTTAGGTGTTTTGTCACGAAATAGCTAAAGAGGGATGAAAGCTCAAATATAGTGTTAAAAACACTAGAGCTTGTTTATGTTAGGGACATATTTATGTAATTGGCTAATCCTTTGACAAAACGTATTTTACTTGTAATTTAGTAGATCTAGGATGAGTTTAGTACTTCAAGAAAAAAGTGTTCAAGTTAAATATTGAAGTCATGCAAGTCTGACCTTGAAATAAGTGAAAGAAGTGTTGTTCATCAAAGCTCGACAAAATACTTTCTATCAAGATTTAATGTTGAACCTCGACACAAGCTGTATATGTCGAGAATTATGAAATCAGACTTTTTAGATTTGATTACACGCATATCTTTAAGTATTTGTGTAAGGTTTCTTTGCTCATAATCTTAGACATATATAAGGAGTATTTTAAGAGCCGTCATAGGGTGATGCAAGAATAATCCATGCATTGTGTGACCAAAGGCAGAAATTTCTCTAGTTCATCATTCTCTCTGTAGAAGCAACTCCATCTTTATGCCAAGGGTTTTGTGACCAAGGAGCTTCCTGATCTTCATTGTTGATGAACTGAAGAATTTTATAGCCAACATCTTCTTCAAGTTGGTGAGTTAGTCACGTACTGAGATCCGTGCATCATTGGTTAGTCACGTACTGGGATTCGTGCATTGAACAGAGAGATTGCCTCTACAATACAAGTCCAATTGGGTATTGGGGTAAGGGTTCAACTGTAGGTTTGGTATTTCGGGATAGGCCAAAGGGTTTGGTAAGATTTTTTATACTTGTAACCACTTGTGATTGATAATAGTGGATTCTTGGGAGTGGGCCTTAAATTCACTCGGTGGTATTTTACCTCAGTGGTTTTCCCTATTCGTAAACAAATCACTTGTGTCAAATTTAATTTCTGCTACATTTAGTTATTTGGCAATTTGTTTGTGCTACCACGCTATTGCATGTAATTTGACTAATTAATTAACTTGGGTAATTAATTAATTTGCAAGGGGTCAATTCATTTTAACCCAACAGTTTAGACCCCCAATTCTTAATTGATTAATTTTATTCTAAACACACTTAATGCGGAATATACATGATTAGCGAATTAATTAATTGAAGCACTCAACAATTGCATGGATGAACAAATAAGTGCAATGCTAAAATGGAAAGGGAAGTGGGTAAAAGAATAGCAAACCCAAGATAACATGACGATGTGTTATCGAAGAGGAAACCGAAGAAATCAGTGAAAAACCTCTCTGCGATCCTCCAAGTCAAAATGATCCACTAGTGAATAAGTTGGAGTACAAAGATACCAAAAAGTCTCTCCAAGTCTAATCTACCCAAAGTACTTGAGTCCTTTAAGTTCTAGCTACCAATGGACTTCTCGGATTCTGCAATACCGCCAGCTCGATTGCATCCACCTAGCCTTATCAGCTTATTTTGGCAAATACCTAATGCTTTCCAAGCTCCAAAACACTCTCTAAATAGGTGTGGGTTGTATTTGGGTACAAATCTCCTCTCAAGGTATAACAATGAGAGAGGAGGAGAAGAGATTACAATGATTTCTCTCTTGAGGATGAGTAGCTCTCTCTAACAAGGTGGGTGTGTTGTAGAAACCTTTCTAAGGTTTTCTTCTGAATAGCTTCCTTACAATTTTGTAGGTAATGTGGGTATATATAGTATGGGTGAAGGATATAAGAATCACACTTAAAATCATCTAGGCAGAGAGTTTTGTGGGTCACTCGCGGGTTAGCCAAGTCGCGAAGTAACTCGCAAAATATAGCCTAACACTTGACTCTCCAGCTTCTAGCATATGCTTCTCATGTGACCTTTTATGGGTTATCCACTCACGAGTTAGTTGCGAGATCAACTGTCTTGAGTAATTTTCATCAACTTAATACTAAACCTATTATAAATAAATCCCACAAAATACAAGGAAATAAATTACTGCAATTACAATACTTTTTGTCATGGAATAAAGCCAACATAAATGTTATGTGAAAAAACATAACTTAACAAGGGAGATTGTAAAGTTATGTTTTTTACATAATAGTGTAGGATTAACATTATTTTCCTTCTTTTACAAGTACATGTACTAAAAATAAATTTTGACCTCTCGGATGATACTCTTATATGAGTTTAAAGAAAAGGGGACTCTGAGAGATCACCTATATATTTCAAATGGCAATATGGAGATCATCTCCGCAACTCTAATTATCTTGGAAGCAAATGCTTGAAATTTGCTTTGTTGGCTACATTACCTTTTTCAGCTTTTGCTTTGTGATTTGTAACAACTGAAAATTGAACAGGGCAATAATAACAACCGATCAATAAGGAATGTGAAACTCATGTTGTTCTTCTGCCAGCAGTATAGCAATGAAAACCTAGCGCTGAAAATTACGAACATTTGGTGTTCTTAAATTGTTTGCACTATTTTGTATGTATCCTAGGCTTTGGGTATAAGGAATCTATTTTACCAATTTCAATCTATCATCCGACTACGGTCAATGAAATTTATTTAAACTTGAGCTTTACAAATACTTTGTTGAGCTGACATAATTTGTATAATTAAGAGCGGAGATAGTCCAGAGTAGCTAAATGAAAACAAAGCCCTGGATATTTTTTTCTTGATTGCTGCAAACTCTTATTAAGAGTACAACTTTAAGGCCCGTTTGGATTAATGGTGCAGAGAGAGGGAGAGGAAGGGAGTAGAGTAGAGTTAGTTAAAAATAAACTAATTTTGGGTTGTTTCTACTTTACTCTACTCTACCCTCCACAAAAGTTGCCAAAGTGGCATTAGATTTGGAAAGTCCTTCTGAGGTGTGTTCTTTCCCTTGTTATTTTTTCTTTTTCCCCAACTTCAGTTTTTCCATTGGATTTCTAAAGTTTGTGGATGGTATGCTCTTTTATGGGTTGCCGACAATGTGATCACTTTGGGGCTTTGGATGGCTGGGATATGGTTTGTGAGTTATGAGATGAGTTTTCAAGGATTAGAAATTTCTTCGACAACTTATTACTTCATATTCATGTTACACAAATTTTAATTATATTTGTGTTTCATCCATTCAATTTGTTTATGTCTAACATTTTAGTTTTCTTACATCTGACATTTGTTTAACTTTATGTAAACAAAAGAAGAATAGAAAACCAAAGTTTAATGTATTTACCACTGATAGTTTTGAAACAATAATAGAGCATATACTGTAGTTTTACTCCAATTACTGCTTTCATATTTTTTTAACTCGATGGTTCTTTTTTGATATGAGACCTTTCTCAATTTCTATATGGCTTTGACAAATACTATGTTTAGCACACTATTTTTTATTATGTGTAGCACATAATGATGTAGAACAGACAATACATGCCTTCTTGGAGCAGCAGGGGCGCTGAAAGTTACAACGCAAGATCCAAGCGGGGTGCCAGTAGAGGCCATCAAGGCAATAGTGTCAGAATTGCATGAAATTTGGCAGGTTGAAGGGAAACAACATTCTGATCTAAACTCATGATTTTCATGAGAGTCACTTAAATTTAGGCAAATTCCTTCGTTAAGGCTCGAAAATAGTGTTTTTACTATTTATAATAATATTTGTTTTTGTTTAATAACTTTTAGTCAGAAGACTCAGAACAAGGTCCCGTTTGTTTAAAGACAATATTTTCAATTTCTGTAATTATCTAAATTTTGTTATTTTTGGCAAAAATCACTATTTTGCCACCAATTACACGATTAGGGTTTTAGGTGTTTTCATAGCCGTCCTAGGGTTTCTTTTACTATTTAAACATATTGTAGACTTCAGGGCAATTTAATTTTCAGATTTAAAAAAATACAGACTTTGTCTATTTCTTTCTGGTGGATTCCAGGACCTTATTACCTTGTGGATTCGAGGTTTTCATTTAGAAGCTAACATGTTTAGTTTCATTTTTTTTCCCATTCATAAAGCAACATTTTTGTTTTCTTGTAGCTTCCGTAACATCACATAATAATTTAATCTTGCAATCCAATAGAGAATAATAATTCTGCCTCAAAAGTTTGATGGTCACAAGGAAATAGAAAATCTCAAAACATGATTGGGGGCTTAATTTTTATCTGATTTTGATAATTTTAAATGTGGAATTTGGTTCTATCAAGGTTTAGGAACATTGATCCAAATACATAAGAGTTTGACAATGAAGGTTTTTTAAGTGACCTGAGACATTTCTAAGGAACTTTAAGAGAAGAAAGACAATTTTTTTCACCATTTTGAGCTAGGCCAATTTGGTCCAAATGGCAAAATTGATCATTTGAGGCATGGCATATCAGTTCTAATGATGGCATTAGGAAAGCTTAGAGAGTAGTAGTAAACTACAAGAGCATACCTCCAACAAATGGAACAAAGGCTAAAAGGGACTGGAAAAAAAGAAGAAGCAACAAATGATGTCATTAGCAAGAACAATGCAAAACTCTGCAAATGAGTCCAATATATTATTGTTTGTGGTTTTTAAAACAATAAGACAAAAAGATTGAGTTCATCATCATTATTTTGATATTGGTCCATTTACAAGTGATTCAGATATTTATTCACATTATTCTTCTTCAATGATTTAGAATTAGCTCAAAACAAATGTTACAACCTAAGATGCTATTCCCAAAATAGGGAAAATAACAATCATCACTTCATTGATTCAAACAACCTAACTCTGTACAAAGCAGACTGAAAATATAAATGCTATCTAATTTTTTTTTTTTTTTCAATAGTTATAACGGGGAGGGAGGATTTGAGCCTTGGATATCATGGACACACTAAGAGATGCCAACCACTTGAGTTGCAATGCTCTTGGCTAAATGCTATCTAACTAGATAACATTAGATTGATACATCTTAATTATAAATAAAACACTTTTGACTCCTAACTACTACATCAATAATAGAACCTCAATTGGCAACCATTTAGACTATTCAGATTGAAACTTACCAAATAATCCTTCACAATCAACCATCACTTTAATTAGGTTTAAGAACTAGGTCTTAATGATTCTAACAATTTATTCCTTTGTCTTGACTACTCCACCATAAAGTCTACTCTTTCTTTGAATTCGGAAGGGGCAAATTGTTGCCCAAAATGCCACTTTGCAAAGAGAAGTTCCTAACCACTTTAGGCTTGCATGGTCGGCTTATTTCACTTTGAAATCTCGAATTTGTGTGAATACACAAGAGCTTGTTTAGACCCCTAATTAAAAGTTACGGCTCGGTTGCTTTTACTCTAACTTAAACTAAGTGCGGAACAAGAGTAAATGTGCGCAAAGAACCGAAAACTACTCTAGTGCATAAACATGAACAACAAACAGTAAAAGTAAAGCACAAGAGTAAGTGAGGTAGATGCAACCACAAGATAACACCAAGACGTGTTATTGAAGAGGAAATTGAAGAACTCGACGAAAAACCTCTCTGCGACCCTCCAAGTCGAAATCAATCCACTAGAGAATAAAGTTGGAGTACACAAATAATAAAAAACCCTCCAAGTCTAGTCTACCCAACGTACTTGAGCCCTCTAAGCTCCTGCTACCAACGGACTTCTCGGAGTCATGTCTTCTCTAACTTTTTGAATCTCGCAATATGCCCAATTGCATTTGCTAAGTCTCACCGACTTCTTTTGACAAATCCCCAAAGCTTCCCAAGCTCCAAAACACTCTCTACACTCTGAAAAGATGTGGGTTGTGTTTGGGTACAAATCTTTTCTCAAGGTATGACAATGGGAGAGGGAAGGAGAAGAAGCTACAATGATTTCTCACAAAAGATGGGTGTGTGTGTTGTAGAAAACCTATCTAGGGTTTTTCTCTCTGAATGGCCTCTTATACTTTTGTGGGTAATGAGGGTATATATAGTATGAGTGAAGGGTAAGAAAGTCACACTAAAAAATCCTCCAGGCAGAATGTTTCGCAGGTATCTCGCGGGAAGGCCTTACTCGCAAGACACTCGCGAAACTAATAGCCTGGCATGACTCTTTAGCTTCTGGCATATGCTCCTCATGTGACTTTTAGCTGTCTTGTCAAATCTCCACCACTCAATACTAAACCCATTACAAATAAATCCCACAAAAATACAAGGAAATAAATTTATGTAATTACAACACTTTTTGTCATAGAATAAGCCAACACTAATGTTATGAGAAAAATCATAACTTAACACACTTCACATTCCTATGCAGCTTTCTTTTTCTTCTTCATTTTTTTTTTTTTTTTGGTTAAATAAATAAAGCGAGAAGCCTATACTCCTATTCTGTTGATTTCTAAGAAAATGTAGTAAATCTTAAATAAATAAAACAAGTCTTGAGTCCTTTGTTGGTAACTTTATTGTTGTTTAGTAATTATTCAATTTCTAAGAAAAAGGTGATTATTCTTTCTCTCTCTCTCCTTTAGATTGATGAATTTTTGTGTTTTTTGTATCTCTACTTTTTGCTGAGCTAATGCGTTTTTGACTTTCTCATCACATGCACTCTCTCTCCCTCTTATAGTTTTGTTTGATTTAACTCTTAGATATTTTGGAAGTGAGAATTTGAGTTTATATCAAAATACAATCAACATGGTTACGTATTTGAATGTGCCTATCAATTATTTGAGTACTATCAATTGTACATTTGTGATGAGGTTTGATTATTATGATAGTCTTTTTAAGAGAATGAGAAATGTGAATAATTAATTTGAAACTTAAAAAAGTTTAGTTGTACCTAAAGAAAAGGAAAATATAAAATACTATAACAAAAGAATAATAGTTCACTTCAAAAAACAATAATATCAATAACAGCTCCCCCCCCCCCCCCCCCCCCCCCCCCCCCCCCCCCGCTTTCTAAAAAACCCAAAAATAATAGATCAGAAATGGATAATACTTTTAAAAATAATTTAATATTTAAAGAGAACAAATTATCTTCATTAATATTTAGAGAACAAAATAATTATATATTCTCATGCATTACATGGGTTTGCAACTAGTTTAACATAATTGATAATTCCACCATTCATGTTCACCTTCTAGTCTCATCACATTAATAATTTCATGCATCATTTTATCATGTTATAACCACAATATAAGAGCAGGTTCATTCTAACAACTCAGCCAATGTTATTTAGTTGGAATTTCAGGTTGACCTGGCACCCCAAAGACCGAGTAAAGTATAACAACATACATTAGCCCAAAAAGTATTTGGTCCAAACTGAATCCGACTTGACCCGGCTGTTTCAAAACCGAACTCGATCCCCAACAACCATACCCGCTTGTAACGTTTAGTCCTTCGAATCACTGTTCCAAAAATGTGTGTTGTCTTTACTTCCTCTTGCTAGAAGCTTCCCTATTGCAGAAACAAATGGTCCATTACATTAGATTAAAGTCAACAAAATCTTTTGGTACCTTTGAATTTTATTACCTTAGATCGTGCTTTCATTTTGGTCGGGTCTGAAATCCGAAGTCATTTTCGTTCACAATTTCTATAATAAGAATAAGACCAAAAAAAAAAAAAAAAAAAAAAACTGACTTCCAGTCATTTTGGTTTTGATAACAGACAAAATGAAATGATTTTGAATCTAAAAGCACTAGTTAAAGTTGTATCTAGTGCATTAGTACACTGGACACAAGCGGTGTCCATTAATATTTTTTTAGCCATTTATAGATCATGTTAAACGATGGAAAGTTGAGATAAAATGGAGTAGAGTTAAGTAGGGTGTGGAAAAAAACTGGTATATATTTTATTGAAGAAAACTAGTATATATTTTTAGTTCCCTTAATTATAATAAAACTTTTAATAAATTTCAAAATACAGGAAAAATTGCATAAAAAAAAATACAGGAAAAATCCCCCCACTAAGAGCATCAAAAACGGAAAGGGGGAATGCCAAATGTAAGGGTATTTTAGCATTCAGGCCCAAAATGCTCACTCCATTAGAAGTTGTAAAATGTAACTATTGCCAAAAAAAAAAAAAAAAAAAATACAATTGTGCTACAGTGTGATTCTATATTTAGAATCGCAGTGTAGCTCAATGGTAAAAACAAAAATTGTTTTTTAATCGGTTTGGTCTTCTCTCTCCTCTCTCATTATTTCATAATTTTCATTATCTTTCTCTCTCTTTCTTTCTGCTCTCTCTTCTTCAACAACATGGAGGCAACGGTGTGGAGGCTCGATCAACTTCTGTGGTGGAGGTGTGGAGGTTGTGAGTTTGTTCATGGGTTTCCAGTGTGGGTTTGTTCATGGGTTTCTGTGGGTTTGTTCATGGGTTTCTGGTGTTTGAGTCGGATTTGGGTGGCGTTTGAGTGGTGTTTGGGTGGTTGGATTTAGGTCCGGTGGTTGTGATTTTTTCCAATGGGTTGCGAGATTTGTTCCGATGGGTTTGATGGTGGGTTTCAGTGATTGCTGGGTTTGTTTGGTAGTGGGTTTCGGTGAAGATGATGATGATGATGAGGAAGAGTTGGTGAGAACAGATGGGTTTGGGATGAATAGAGACGGCGACGGGTGATGGCAGAAGTAGGGGATGGCGACGATGGTGGCAGTGGCAGCTTGAAGACTGGGTCAGTGGTTGTTTGGTAGTTGTTGTGGCGGCGAGATCGGCGTGGCTATGGGTTTGCTTAGGTTTGGGATGAGTTTTTGGGTTGGGTTTTTTTTTTTTGATAAACTGTGTTGGGGTTTTGGGTCTTCATGGTGGTGATGGAGGTGATGAGAGAGAGAGAGAGAGAGAGAGAGAGAGAGAGAAAAATGAGAGGGAGACATAAATATATTATTTTAATGTATTGTATAAGAAAATAAAAGTTGAGATGCTAGGAGTATTGTAAAATGGAATGGTATAATTGATAAAGTAGTTTTTTGGGATGGTAAAATAGGATAGGTTGGGACAAACCATTGTGGATGCTCTAAGGCACACAGACAATGAATTTGTTTTAAAATATAACGTAAATCTAGAAGTCTTAACTTCAATTTACAATATTATCAATCCATAAGATTTTCAAGGCGTCTCATAAACAAGAAGTGGATCATAAACAAGAAGTGGAATAGTCTATCTACTTCCTTGTATGGACAATCATTTTTATTCTATCCATTTTACTTTAATTTTTTTTTATCCTTCTCATTACTTTCTTTTAAAAGCCGTGGCATAGCAAGAAGTTTGGCTTTTTTCCATTACTTTTTAATTAGACATGTCCTTTTGTTTTAAATATACATGGGCAAATGGTAGTGGGTTTTAATCTCTGCTTTTTATTTAGTTAGTGAGTGACGTGACAGTCTCTCATTAAAATAAAAAGAGATTTCAATTAAAAAAGTACTACTGGTAAGCCAAACCTCATTACAACCTATGCAGATGGGTAGAATTGGAGTAGTTGGCAGAGAAAGGAAGGGACAGGCATATTATTTGGGAGATACTTTCAAGAGAAAGAAATGTTTCATTCACTTCTAAAATTTTTTCCAAAAGGATATAGGCAAAATGATTCGTTTCCTTCATTAGAAGATGTAAAATTTCATTTTACCCTTCTTTCTTAAATCATAAAAACAAAATGCAAGGTTGCAATTGTCAAATTCTCCTTTTTTTTTTTTTTTTATTCTTTTTTTCCTTTCGCAAACTACCAAACATATTTGAATTTGTAAAATGATACCCTATGCAATTAATATTTGAAAATTTTAAATAACTCATAAAATATAACATATCCATTATTTTATTTAGTTAGTGAGTAATGTAATAGTTTCTCATTATAATAAAAAGAGATTTTAGTTAAAAAAGTACTACAGGTAAGCTAAATCCCATTACAACTTGTGCGGATGGGTAGAATTGGAGTAGTTGGTAGGGAAAGGAAGGGACAGGCATATTATTTGGGAGATACTTTCAAGAGAAAGAAATGTTTCATTCACTTCTAAATTTTTTTCCAAAAGAATATAGGCAAAATGATTCGTTTCCTTCATTAGAAGATGTAAAATTTCATTTTACCCTTCTTTCTTAAATCATAAAAACAAAATGCAAGGTTGCAATTGTCAAATTCTCCTTCTTTCTTCCTTTTTTAATTCTTTTTTCCTTTGGCAAACTACCAAACATATTGGAATTTGTAAAATGATACCCTATGCAATTTATATTTGAAAATTTTAAATAACTCATAAAATATAACATATCCATTATATTGAGTTTAATTATTGGGACTCTATATATCTAAGAAAACGTGTTATATTTTTTATTGTCAAAATTCCATTTATATATCTCAAGTAATGATTTTTTTTATAATTAAACAAATGTTAATTACAACTTATATAAGCTTTTATTTAACACATAAAATAATTGAATAATAACAATTAAATATCATTTTTTTAGAGTTTCAACCTATGACGCCCGCTTCTAATGATAAATCTTTATCATTAGATTAATATATCAATCAATTTTTTGTGTAAGCGGTGATTGAACCCTAGATCTAGACTTTACTAGTTGAGCTAACTGGAACCTACAATTAAATATCATTTAATTGTGCACCTAAAACCTTAGAGTTTAACTTGAAAACAATATGAAATTATTTCCATGTTTTATTACAATACACAACTTTTTTATTAAAAAAAAAAAATAGAAAATTTGATCACTTATTACTGTTAAAAGATAATAATACTTTTTTTCTCTATTCAACTAAATATTTTTTTTCCTTGCTCACAAAAAAAAAAAAAAAAGAAGGAAAATTTTGTTTTCCTATTCTATATTATCAATTCCGTTATCTTTTAATTTTTGTTTTTTTTTATTCTTAAAATAATTTTAAAAAAATTTCTTTATTATCTTCTTCTTCTTTTTCCAATCCTCCACAACATTGCTCATTTTTTTCATTTCCCTTACCTCTTTGTAATTTTGATACATGGAATGGAACCTAGCTTGAGCTCAATGAGATGGAAGAACACTTAGAACAGTGTTAGCACTTAGGACTTAGACCCACTTTACAACTTTTATCAAAGTCCAACATTGGGGCCAAAATGGCACAATAACACTGTTTACCAAAATATATATCAATCTACCACTGTTTCGAAAATATGTTAGGATCTACTACTTTTTGGGTAATTGAGTTTGGGGAACTCGAGTTTTCCATGGTACTCAAGTTCCATGGAAAAATTTTCCAACAAATTTGATGAGTTCCTAGCTCATTCTCTCTCTCTCTCTCTCTCTCTCTCTCTCTCTCTCTCTCTCTCCAGGTTTTCAGTTCATAAAAATAGGTTTGAAGGTAAATTGAGAGTGCAAATGATTTTACGGGTGAAGGGGCAAAATTTTACAATCAAAGTAAATGGTTTTCAGTTTGATCGAGTTTTACATATGCACCCAAACACACATCAGGGTATAGAATATTTTCTTAATTTCATTTACACCTTAAACAAACACAGCCTTAGCTATTTTTTAATTTTTTTTTATGAGTGAAAAATCTTTATTAACAAAGAAGGGAAACAAAAAAACAACTAGCTGCCAGCTTCATCCCACACAACAGAGGCAAAATTAGGGGGACAGCAGCCAATATCAAAAGAACCAAAAAAATTACAAGACAATGACCATTTTGTTAGAGAATGGGCTGCCATATTGGCTAATCTAGAAACCCAAAAAACAAAAAAAATAGGCAGAGCATATAGCAGGATCTGCATCTCCGTAACTTTGGACTTAATTCTCCATGGGGAAGCTTGACTTGGATTAATAAGAGCATCACAACATATCTTGGAGCCAGTCTCAATATAAATACCCTCAACTTCCAACTTGGCTGCCAACAACAAAGCCCATTTAACTACTTCAGCTTCAGCTTGGAGAGGGAAGGTGGTATTTACCTTTTGTGAGCAAGCAAAGACCAATCTCCCTCTGCAATCTCTCGCCACTGCAGCAACAGCAGAAAATTTTATTCCAATTGCAGCATCCACATTAATTTTAATTGAGAAATGCCTAGGAGGTGACCATGCTTGAAGCAACTCCGTTGGTCTCACAGAAACCATCTCAGCAGATCTGGAATTTTTGAATTTAGCAAGGAGCCTCCCAATTCTAGAAGATAAGTCATCAATGCTTAGGGGGAGATTTTCAAAATGACCTTGATTCCTCAACTTCCAAATTCCATCATAAAGAGTGGCTCCAAACAACAAAAATTCATTTCTCTGATCAAGACTCAAACTACCCAAGAAAGGTGGGGAGAAAAGAAATTGAATGAGCTCTATGGTTGAAGAAAACCCAAGAGCATCTAACCTCTCTCCCCACTGACTATTAAACCAAAGAGCCTTTGCCACAGGGCATAGAGCAAAAAGATGGATTGAGGATTCAACTTCTGCCTTACAAAGGGGACATAGCTCATCTCCAATATAAAAAAATCTAGCTAAATTGGCCATAGTAGGCAAGCATTCAACTGCAATTCTCCAGATTAGAATTTTAAGCCTTTCATGAACATTGGATTTCCACATTTGATTCTGAAATGGCTTTGATGTCTGACTAGATGAGAAACCCCGACAAATCCAATAAGCAGATTTAACAGTCAAATCTCCAAAGCTTGTGGGGGTCCATGTCCACCCATCCTCAACAACACAAGAAGATAATGGAATATTTAAAATCAATTCAATTTCTAAATCCTTAAACCATTGCTTCAGCTTGTGAATATCCCAGACATTATGATCAGAATTTAGAAGCTGAGAAACCAGCAGTATCTCATCTGGGCTAACCCTAGCTTTGGGCTTAGGAATAAATCCCTGAAGATCTAGAATCCAGGGGTCATCCCAAATTCTTATGGTATTGCCATCACCAACAATCATACAAGCTACATTAGAGAAAATGTGCTTTACTCCTTCTAAACTTTTCCAGATTGGAGAAAAGTTCCCTTGAGAGAGATGGGACAGCCAATTGTGTCTGATTTTGTATTTAGCTCTAAGAAAATTAACACATAGATAGTTCTTTCCAGACAAAATCCACCTGGCAAGTTTTGATAGAAGGGCTTGGTTGAACTCCCATGACTTCCTGAAGCCCAAACCACCTTCCTTCAAAGGTCTACAGAGAGAAGACCGAGAAATAGGAGTCCAATAATGTCTAGACTCCGTTTTAGGATTCCACCAAAACCTTCAGACCACTGAATCCAGTTGGTCACACAAATTCTTGGGGAATTGTAAGGTAGCCATGGTGTATGTTGGAATAGACTGTGCTATTGCTTTGATTAGAGTTCCTCTTCTTGCCTAAGATAAATTTTTACTTTTCTAGCCACCAAGTTTGCTCTCTAACCTGTCTTTCACCAACCTGAGGTCTTGGGATTTGCTCTTAGATAAAAACAAGTGGACACCAAGATAGGTGATGCACTAAGGGAGAGAATTGAGACCCCACCAACATTTTATTTGGTTGAGAAATTGAGAGCTAACACCTTTAGAGGGGAAGACACCAGATTTCTCCACACTAATTAATTGACCAAACCAAGAACAATATTTTTCAAGGCACATTTTGAGCAAGGCAAGCTCAGAAATCTTATCTTTACAGAAAAGGATAACATTATCTGCATAACATAGTTTTGAAATAGCAGGAGCAGTGCATGCCTCTCACTAGAGATATGTTTTTCCGATCCACCTCTTTATTGATCAACCTCATAAGAACCTCACTGCCTAGAATAAATAGGTATGGAGAGAGAGGATCCCCCTGTCTGAGGCCACGACTAGGAACAAAGCTTGGACAAATTCCCCCATTTACCAGCAAGGAATATTGAATAGTGGAGATGCATTGAAATATTAATTAGAGAATTTTTCGCTAAAACCAAAAGCTTTAAGCACCCTCATTAAGAAACTCCATTCCATTCCATTCTGTCATAGGCTTTCTGAAAATCTAGTTTTATCCCCAAGAAACTCTTCTTATTCTTCATTTGCTTGAAACTATGGACTATCTCATAAGCAAGACCACGTTCTTTGTGATCCATCTATTAGGGACAAAGGTAACTTGAGTTGGATCCACTACTCTGTTCAAAAGAGGCCTAAGCCTACTCACTAGGATTTTTGTTATAACTTTGTAGCACACATTGCAGAGACCAATAGTCAGAATTGGTTGAAATTGCAAGCCCCATTTCTCTTTGGAATGAGAGATATGTATGTTTGATTGAAGCTTTTTAGCATCTAGCCATTTTGAAAAAAACTTTGCATAGCAAGCACCACTTGATCCCCCACAACTGCCCAATAATGCTTGTAAAATAGAGCAGGGAAGCCATTAGGGCCTAAGGCCTTTAAGGATTTCATCTCAAAAACCACATTTTTAATTTCATCTCTAGAAGGGATTTTGCAAAGCTCAACATTTTCTTCATCAGAAATACAGGGATTAATTAAGTTCTCCAACTCTTTAGGGATTTGAGGATTACTAGACTGGTACAAAGAACTGAAACTTCCTTCAAAGTAATCTTGGATGTCAGCTCTATTATTGATCCAAGAGCCATCATCCAATTTAATTTCTGAGATACGATTTCTTCTCTTGCAAATGAGGGTAGATAAATGAAAGAATCTTGAATTCCTATCACTCTCTTTTAACCAAAGTTCCCTAGATTTATGCTTCCATCTCAACTCTTCCTTGGTCAACCAATCACCAAACTCTAGATTTAGAGTTGCCTCTAGCTCTAGAGTCTCTTTAGTGGGAGGTTTCTGTTGAATTTCAGTGATATTAGCTTGTAGGGCTTTAATTCTTTCTCTTACAAGGCCAAAAACCTCCTTATTCCACTTCTTTAAATCTTTTTTTGTCTCTTCCAATTTTCTTGCAAGTCAAAATCCATGAGAACCCTCCACTTTTGCTTGCCAAGCATTCTCAACCACAACTCTACTCCTTTCATCCTTAGTCCACATCGCTTCAAATCTAAAAGGGTGGTTGAGGTTTTCGGGCTCCAGATGGGTGTCAAGTAGAATAGGGTTGTGGTCTGAATTTGCATTAGACAGATACTTAACATCAACCTTGGGAAAAAGAATTTTCCATTCTCAATCACAGAGACATTGATCAAGGCATTCTTTAATATTTGCCAGACCTTCATGCCTATTTGACCAAGTGAAAGATGGCCTGTTAAAACCAAGGTTGATAGCTCCAGTGTTTGCCATGAAGTCCCTAAGACAATTAATAGAACTTTCAAGAATATAACGCCCACCCCTTTTTTCATCTGTCCTCTTAATACAATTCAAGCCCCCTATGACTATCTAAGGTCCCGAAAAGGAGAGCACCATATTCTCAAGCATCTCCCAAAATATGGTCCTTTTATTTCTTCTACAAGGCTCATAGATGGCAAATAGCAACCATGGCGAATTAAGGGGGGGGGGGGGGGGGAGGGGTGTCAGAATACACAAGAGCAGTAATCATATTTTTGTCAGAACAACTTCCAGCTCCACCCCTAATCTCCAAAATAAAGCAAGACCACCATCTCGACCTACTGGCTCCACACAATAATAGTTAGTAAAATTTAATCTAGATTTGATTTTATCTAATCTTGGAGATTTAGATTTAGTTTTTGATAGGAAGACTATCTCTGGGTTAGATTCATGGATAAGTTCCCTGAGACCCCTAACTGTCGGAGCTCTGCTTGCACCCCAATAGTTCCAAGCTAGGGTCCTTATGGTGACTTGGGGGGCATGACGAGGCCTGCCTCCTCAACCATAGTAAGAGCAGAAGAATTATCACCAACCGTTTATCAGAAGAGAGATTAAGGGTTTCAGAGTTATTACCTCTCCCATTTTTGAATCATACAGCACGAGAAACAGCTTTAGCTCTGGCTTGATCTTTCAAAGAGGTCCTCCTAGATGGGTGTCGACTAGAAGAGGCTACTGGGATGAGATTAGGGGAAAGAAGTGAGTGTAGATTACTTACAGAAAGTTGAGGGAGATTGTTAAGGGAAAATTGCAAGGAAGGAGCTTGTACAGAAGTCTTTAGTTTTTTTTTACAAGGAAATAGGGGAATTTGGTGGACTAGTTGATTTTAATTTTTTTTTACACTCTCTTATGTAAGGGTGGGGATGGGCTTGAAGTGTGGATTTAGGGTCCATTGGAGGGGATTTTGGGTCAAATGGAGGAGATTTGGTATTTGGCTTGATTGGTGTGAAGGTTGGGTTTTTAGTAATAACTAGTCGCGGACCCGCGCATTGCGCGTGATTATTTTTTTAAGGGAGGTCTCATTGTTATCATTATTTTGTAATTTGAACTAACTTAATGAAGAGAAATGCATTTCATAATCATGTTCATCGCAAAATAATTTTTTATTATTGTAGAATTGTTTCGTTTAAATTTTGAAACCTTAATTCTACCATAATTGGCTGACTAATTTGTACATCTCTAAGTCAATTGTACACATTTTGCATGCTACATGTAAACCCTATTTTCCATAAGGTTGAAATAATGTGGGAAACATTTGATTCTATGGAAGTTAAAAACTAAAATTCTTATATCTTGTCTTAATGTTGCCTCAATAATGTTAAATGAAATGTCAAAAATGGGATTTTGAAAAATTTCATCTTTATTTTTTATATATTTCTATTATTATTGAAGAATATCTTCTTTTTAGTTTTGATAAGAAATATGGTTTTCCATATTAGAGTTTGATTAGTTTTAAATTTAAATTTTGTATGATTGTATTTAATTATATGATTTAATTAAGTGAATGTAACAATTGATTTTATTGACATTCATAAGATCATCTTTAATTAATTTTTTACTCCTTCTATCAAGCTCTTTGTTTTCCAAGTAATGGTTACTAATTGACGTTTGGTTTCTTGATGATAATTCTAATGTACTAAATATGCATTGTAACGTTTATTTTTATTTTATTTTTTTCATTCCAATTTACTGCCATTAACTTAGTGTATCCACTTTCACAAAAAAAAAAAAAAAAACTTAGTGTATCCATAACTATTAGTTTGTTTATGATATGTTTGGTATGATATTCTATTGTTGTTATTATTATTATTATTATCATAAATTTATTGT